>KZ108156.1:9536-29089 GCA_002116305.1 Penicillium italicum | reverse complement strand
AACTAAATTATTTATTAAAGAGAATATTTAATCCTTAATTTAAGAATATATATCTATCTACTTTAGTATTACTAAATATTAAAATAGAAAAAGAGTATCTATTATATATTAGTTTAATATTAAAAACTAAACTATCTTTAAGACCTTTAATTAACTTCTATAAATCTAATAGATATAATAATACTTTCTATCTACCTAGGTAAGAGACTTAGCCTAAGTATTAACTTTTCTTTAATCGGTATCTTCTTTATTAAGTTTTAATAATATAAGAAAAAGGGTAGATTATAGTAATAGTATTAATAGGTTTCTTCTTTTAGTAATTATAGGTTATATATCTTTACTTCTTATAGTTAAAGTATTAACCTTCTTTTATTAGGATATCTTATTTAGAATTTAAAAGCCTTTTAAAGCTAGAGTTCTCTTTATATTTTATATAAAGAATATAACTTTACTTTATTATTCTTATTTTTATATTTTTATTAATAATAGTAGTAGATTATAGATAAGAAATAACTTTTATTTCTTACTAAAGATTAATTTTATAAGATATACTTTAATAAGTCTTAAAAAAAGATTTAAATATTATAGTTTTCTAATTAACTATCTATATTACCTAACTCTATAATAAGTATAGTAGCTTTAAATATAAATTATATTTATAGTTCTCTTTAATTATAATAGCCTCTTTAGTAAGCTACAAGAATTTCTGGCCGCCCTTAGGCGGCCTGAATCCCTTGCTGGAATTTGTAGGATTCCCCACCCTACCCGGCGAGTAATTACAAATCCCAATTATATATGTTTCAAAGTACTAATAATTTAATATCGCTAATAGTAAGATAGAAATAGGGGCAATATTACAAAAATTCAATGTCCTTTAAGACCTAATATAATTGTCTTATTTAACTAAGACGTATATAAAACAATACTCAAAAATTCGAAGGTAAAAGGTTAATTGTTATAAACTCTCCATTCTTTAAAAGGCTATAACTAATATATAATAAATATAACTAAAGGGAAGATTCGGGTAGCTTTATTAAGAATAGTAGGATATATCGGTAATCTTAAATAGGAAATAGGGCTAATATTATAAATTTTCTATAAATGTTAAAAGGGGGGTATTATTTTTTACTATCTAGAAGGCCGCCGGGTAAAACTACTAAGGGAGTCCTAGTTTACTAGAAATACTCTAAGTAGGGGGTACTATTAATAAAGGATATAGACTAAATAGTCTAGAATAAGTATAAAGATCTAAATTAACTAAATCTATAAATCTAAATTAGAACTACCTATATATAATAAGTGACCTACTTAGCGGCTTTTACGTAGCTAACCCTATCCCTAGCTTCGGGATTATTAGCCTTATTATCTAAAGTAGAACGCGAGTATCTATCTAAATCTAAAGTTACTTACTCCTCTATTAAAGGATAGGTATTATTAGAAGACGAAGAGGAAAAAGACTTAGATTTAGAGGAAGACAGTTTAGAGGAGGATTTAGATTTAGAAGATTTAGAAGGTTTAGATATACTATTTAACTCTACCTATAGGGGTAGTTCTAGGGCGGCTTTAGCCTTAATTTTAACTTCGCTCTTATTATTAAGCTTATCCTTAGGTATAGTATAAGAGACTTTAGGTTCTAGTTAGGAAGAAGGTTTAGGCTTAAATAGAGTTATAGGAGTAGAAATACTATTAGTATCCTTACTAAGGTTATAACGCTTACGCTTTAGAGCTAGAATGGTACTAGAGTTATCCTTAGTACTACTACTAGAGCTAGTATCCTAAAGACTACTAAGATTAGTAAGTTAAACGTAGGGGTAGATAGTACCTATAGTATTTCGGTATATCCCGATTAAATTACCTAAGATTTAAATTATACGCTAAGCCTAGAGGACCTTAAACTTAGTAAAATAGCCCCTATTTAGGAGCTAATATATAACCTAGAATAATATTATAGTTAGAACGGTAATAGCGGTATTAGTACTATAGGTATAGTTATAGGTAATAATATCTATAAAGAAGATACGTTCGCTAATCGGATTATTTAGGTTCCTAATAGTAGTACTAAGGAAGTTAATACTCGGATAACTTATAGCTAAGTAGATAGAATCGTATAAGGGATTAATAGGGTTACTAAGAATACTAAAAGGGTAGCGGTTAGTAAAGTAAAAATAGACTAAGATAATATAGTATATATAGGGTTAACTAATTAGCCTAAAGTATCTAATATAGAGTAGAATTAGGTACCTACTTAACCGAGAGAGAGCCTTATATAAATATAAAGCTATCTTTATAAAATTATAGACGCTACTAGTTATAAAATAATATTACAATATTAATATAAAAAGAGATTAGTTAGATATCGTAGAGGTATAAATAGGCGATATTAATATTAGGGCTAGCTATATTAGCCTAAAGATAAATCTTTAAACTACTACTAGTCTAGTTAGTAGTAGCTAATAGTACCCTAATAAAGAAATATTAAGTAGTAACTATAATAGCTAAAAAGAAGATAAAGAAAGAATTTAGAAGAAAGTTTATAGAACTAAGATAGGGAATAGTATTAAATATATATTTAAATAAAAGGAGAAGTAGGCCTATATAAAAGTATCTATATTAACTAATCGTATAAAAAGACTATATTAGAATATATAAATTAAAAAGATAATATTAAAGTAAAAAATTAATAGAATAGTTATAATACCTCTAGATAAACGATATTATCTATCTATTTTACTTCGTTCCTTAAGTTAAATAAGATATAGAGGTTAGAAGTAGAAGTAGTATAAAAGAATACTATATAAAGCTAGTTATAGGTAAAAATAGGGGTACGTAGATCTATCCTAATATAATAAAGAAACTAACCCTAAGCCTTATTAATAGTTATAGCGTAGGCTATATAAATAGGGAACTAGATATAGTTAAGTTTAAAATGAAATTCCCTATTATTAGACGATAACCTAAGATAGGGGAGAAGGTAGGTCTATTTAGTATAGTAACTAGTAGCGATACGTACCTTAAGATAATACTAGTAGATATTAGTAACTACTATATAGGTTCCGTTATATAGCCCATTCTAGGGGTTAAGATTCTATATAAGTATAATAGGTATACTAATCTTAAGTCTTAGTTAGCCTATCGGGAGATTAGGAGAAGTAAGGCTATAGAGATATTCTATACTATATTCTTACCGTATATTATTTCTAACACTTTTATCGGTAGGATTAAGAGAGTCTATAGAGTAATAAAGTACCTCTATCCTAGGTATCTATATAATTATAATATTATTAAAAAGATTAATAGTTTTATTAATAGGGATAAGAACGGTATAGCTAGTAAAGTAGTTAACTACGACTTTAGGAGGAGAGGAAGCGATTTAGGTAAGGTTATAGGGTAGGTAGATAGTACTAAGGAAATCTACCTCTTTAGTTATCTATTAGATAGAAGGGGGAAGTTTAATTAAACCTATAAGGCTAGGATCCTATAAAAGCCTAGCTAACTATTACCTAAGGTTACTATTTATAGAGCCTTAAAGGCGTATATTCTAGTAGAGGGAGAGTACCTTAAGCTAAGACTAAATCTATATAAACTAGAGATATAAACCTATAATTACTATATAATTCCCCCTTAGAATAACTAATAGGATCTACTAAAAGTCCCTACTAAAAATAGTAGGGATACTACTAAAAGGCTTAGTACTATTAGGTAGGCTAGCCTAGATATCGTAGAGTAGATAATCTATAGTATTAAAGAGGTAACGGTAAGCTATAGGAGTTTTATCCTAAATAATTAAGCTAGTCTCTTAAAGTAGTTTCGCTAGGTTAGAGTTATAATTAATAGAGTAAGTTAAATCCTTATTATAGGGAACCGGAATTTTAAATCGCTTATACGCTATTAAACTACTAAGAAGAAGAAGTATAGTAATACTAGTAGTAGTAATATAGAGTATAATCTAGTATTTTAATCGGTAGTAGGTAGTAAGGTAGTTATAGAGATATATTTTACTAGTCCCGCTAGGGCTATAAAGAAAGAAGGTTACCTTTATCGGATTAGCTTCGATAGCCGCGATAATACGATTAAAAGTACGGGTTTAATCGATATTTAATTACTTATACTAATTATAATATTCCTATTCTTATTTACTAATATTATAGGAGCGTTTATTATTAATCTCTCGATTACTATTAGCGATAATAGTAGACTAATAAGACCTAAACTAAACTTCTAGGAGGTTAAAATCGGTAAGGGTCTTATTATACTAATCTAATTCTTATTAGATATAGAAAAGAGTAAGATCCTTATAAGAGCTATTATCTAGGGTATAGAAAGAGGACTAAAGGTAATAATTATTAATAAAAGTAGGTAGATTATTACTAATCTACTTAGTAAATTTCTCTTAGATAGCTTTTATAATATCTTTTAAGAGTAGAATAAATATAGTAGTTAAAGCTAGTATCTACCGAAGATAGAAGCTAATTTAAAACTATATAGTATCCTTAAAATATTTAATCTACTTATCGTCGCGAGCTAGAATACTATAAACGTAATACGCCTCTTAAAATATAGGATATTTAATATCGGTATAGGTTCGAAGTTTAGTATATAAAGTAGGGCTAGGGATTACTATAAGTAAGTATTAAAGATAGTATATATTACTATAAGATAGGGTAAGGTAGTTAATATAACTAAGCTAGGTCCTAACCGATCTTAGGTTATAAACTATCTAAGTATTATTATACTACTTAAAATAGGTTAATATATCGTGGTAGAGATACTTTAGGGTATTAGGGTTAGTATAGTAGTATTTAAAATACTCTAAAAGGTAACTAGTTTTACTCTTAGTAGTATTATAAAGAGTATTATCTTTAATATCCTTATTAAAGATAATAGTATATATTTCTTTATAATAGATAACTAATAAGAAAATAGAGGGTTTTATCGCTTTAACTAGAAATTTAAAGAGCCGCTAAACTACCTCTAAGGCGCTAAGATAGCGACTATTTATATATTCTTTAGTTTTATTAAAAGAAAATTTAATAGTAGCGTAGTTAGGTCCCTTATAGAGGTATTTATATAAATAGCGGATAGCTTTTATAGAAAAGTAAACCTCTATATTAATATATACCTAGTATTTATAATAGAGAAAATCATTATAAGGTACTACCTACTAATTACCTTTAAGCTAGATAGTTTAGCTAGGATATAAAGGGTCTTTAACTTTAATTAGAGCGTTAGGATAGTAGTAATACTTAGGGTAGCTATCTAGTATAATTATAGTAGTATTATAGTAGGGTTTTAGATACCCTTAGATATAGGCCTTTACCCTATACTATTCTTATATATAAGGGGTATTCGGATCGAGAATACTATAAGGTCTATAGAGTATCATTTTAGGAATAATAGCCTAAAGACCCTTAGCGCCCTTATCGGAATTAGAAGGTAGCTTAGTATAGATAATCTTATCTATAGTATTAGGGTTAAAGAGCTAATAGTCCTAGGTAAGCTAAAGTAATAAATAAGCGTAAGGAAGGCCGCGCTTTTAGTACTTAATAATATAAACGTATACTTTATATATACTAAGAACCTTATACTTTTAAATATTATATAGGAACTTATTAAGTTTTAGAGAAAAGACCTAGATAACTAAATTAGGGTAGGCGTATATATCTTATATAGGTTAACTATTACTATTACGAATTAATTCTTAGGTAATCTCTTCCTAGTATAGATTAGTAGTAAATATAATAAAAAGGGAGGGCTTACTAAAAAGGTATATAATTATAAGTAAGTTATAGTAATACTATTAGTGATATCGACTATTACTAATAAAGCGAGCTAGTAGAATAACCTTACGTCTAATATTAATAGCGATAGGGGTATTAGGATAGTAAGCCTCTCTTAAGGCATTTTAAACTTAAGAGTAAAGTTAGGTACGGATCTTTAGTTAGTTATAGCGGAATTAATCTAGGCGCTTCTTTTCGATAATAAGGTAGGAATTAATAATAAATTACTACTAGAGGGTACTACTATAATAGAAAAGATTAAATTACTTACGATAGGTAAATATTAGCTAACGTAACTATATTTAACTAGTTAGATTTAACTATAAGTAAGCTATACTACTAAGGGTAGGACTTTCTAAGCGAAGTCCGATATAGTACTTAACTCTACTATTAGAATAAAAGAGAATATAGTAGAGAGGAAGGTAGAGTAGATATAAGTAATAGATCGAAGTTATTATATAATTCTATATATAGCAAATAGAGTCTAGAGTATATAGCTTAGATAGCCTAAGAAGACCTAATACGCTAATACTTTAATAGGAAGGAGGTATATAGTAGAGATATAGACGAATATCTATATACTAAGTACGCTAAGCCTTATTATCTATAGCCTTAGTTACTAAATTCTCCCTTAGAATATTAGGGATAAAACCTATAAGTTCTATAGTAGAGGTTAGTATATTATACTAACGCCTACCTATATTATTTAGAATAATATAAAGATTAGGGGTTAGATAAAGCTTAGGAAGATCTTATTCCTATAATATATTATAGGTACGATAGAAGAAGGTTATAAGGGGGTTAAATTACTATATAACGTTATCGAGACGATAGAGAATATTATAAACTATAGTCGATATTTATAGGTTCTAAGTTATACGAATATCGTTAGCTACTATAGGGTCGATAAGATATAACTAAGTAAAAGCTAGAGATATAGAATCGAGTAGGCCTTAGTAATAATATAAAGTACTATTAATCTAAAAGATATATATACTATCCTATTAAGTTAAACGATCGTCTTATATATAGCTAAGTAAAGTAAAGGTAAGAGTAGTATTAATAGACCGAATATTAGACTAGAAGGCCCTTAAATCGGGGTCGTTTATACTAAAGTAGTAATAGAGGATTAAGTCTTATAGTAGTAGTAGGATCTCTAGTATAACTACTCCGTTCTAGTAGTATTTATATATATTATCTTAACTAACCCTTAGCGGCTCCTCTACCTAGTATAAAGCCGAATAGCTAGGATAGACGATTAATATCCGGCCGTAGTTAGATACTAGGAAAGGGTCTAGATAAGACTTAAAGGCCTTTAGAAGAAAGTAGGCTTAGTTACCTTCGATATAGGGCTTATTAGTTAGGGGAGGAGTTAGGAGTATAGTACGGTAGTAAGTATAATACTCTTAGCGGTTCCGTTCGTAGTAAGTAAGTAGATTATAATAGCGGATATAAAGCCGGGGAGTAATACTTAGTATAGTAGGGGTAGCGGAGGGTTAATAGGATACTACTTAGGAGACTTAATAGTAATAGGTATAGGAAGTATTTATACGTAACGAAGAATAGCTAATTATATAAAGTATAGAGTAGCGAGTATTATCAATCTAACCTAGTATACTACTATACTTAGTAGTAATATAATTAATATAATAGACCCTATTTCTTAACTATAGGGTTAGAACTATAATAGTATAGCGACTATAAAAATGCTAAATATTTAGATTAGTTATAGTAAGGAGTATAGAGGAAATAATTAACTTACGAAGCTAATAGATAATTTAAATAATTACTAAATAGGGGGAAGATACGTTAACGTAAATTAAAAGTAGAGTAGCTCTCGCTTAAGGTTACGAATAACCTCCTTTTTCGCGTTCTATCGCGTAGTGATACTATATAGATCCTATACTAATAACCTAGAAACGGTAAGTAGTATAGAAATACTAACGGAGATAGATTAAGCGAGAGATAATAACGAAGTACTTAAAGAGCTTACCCCTTAGTACGTTTTCCTTCTTTACCTTTTTCTTCTTTACCCTACCTTAATTAATAGTTTCTAGTTATACGTACTTATAGAAGCTATATAGATTCCTAATAATAGGATAATAGCCCTTAAAAGCGCTAATAGCTTAAAGCCCTAATAGAAATAGTATTAGCTAAGGTAGTATTAGCCGATCTTACTAGTAAGTAGTTAACGTAGCCCCTAAATATAAAGTTATCCGAATCTTTTATATTAAATCTTTAGGCTAAGGCCGAGGATAGTAGCTTATCTAAGAGCTCTTTATTATCTGTAAGTATATCTTACTTAGGGGAAAGCTAGTTACTATATATTAGACGCCCTAACGACCTAATAAGCGACTCTAGCTCTAATAGTAGTTATTACGATAGCTTTACGGACCTATTCTATAACCTATATACCTCCGAATCTACCTCTAATAGCCTTAAGAAAGCTAACGCTAAGGATAATTCTAAGGTAGGGTAGATAAAGTAAAAGGTCTAGAAGTAGCTACTATAGGTAACTAAGATATATCTTAAATACCTAAAAAAATAGAAGCTATATAAGGATAGCTAGGTCTAGAACGGACTACCTATAGGCGATATTAAGTACCTAATATATAAACTCCCCTATTATCTAGGATATTATAGGAGATATATTAAAGAGGCGAAGTAATATATCTAGGTTAGTAAGAATCTATCGATATAGGAGTATTTTATTACTAATATTTTTATATAGCTACCCTAAAGCTAGACTAAGGGCTTACTTAAGCTAAAGTTAATTACCGAAAGCGTAGTAAGGGGTATTATAGTACTTTACCTAGAATACCGGATATTAGAAAGGGAATAGTAGTTACTTTTTAAGGAACGCCTAGATATTATATTCTATAAGCTAAAGCTCTTACCTATCGAACTTATAGAACGAATACTAAAGGATATAATATATAGACTTCGATAGATAATAGTAATAGAGGCGTACTATTAATACTAGAGATAGAGATTGTAAAATAAGTAGAGAAGTAGAGATATAAATTAGAAAGACTAAAAAAAGTTTAAAAAATAGAAGGAATAAAGAAGTATATATTATATACTAGAAAATACTTAATTAACCTATTAAAAATGATAACTTTAAGAAGTAAGAATATATCGCTAAGTACGTGATCCTATAAATACTATAGAGCTTAAGCGATTTTATATTAGGCGAAAGTTACTAATATTAGTTCTAAAGTAATATAAAATAAATAAAGTATACTCTATAGCGTAGGCATCGTATTTTTATTAAAATAATATATTAAGGTCCCTTATTCAAACCCAGCTATTTACCTTTTTTTTTTTTTTTTAGAAAATTTTAGATTAATAACTTTAACGTATTATCTAAGTTTATTATATATTTACGATTATCTAACTATATAAAGAATATAAAAATAGGAATTTAAAGAAACAAATTAATTAACGATAATATTAGAAGTTAATAAGAGGTATTTTATAGGGAAAGAAAAGAGTTATTACTATAGGCTTTCTTCTATAAGAGCGTATATATATATTCCCGTAGTCTACCTATAGTAGAGTAATAGTATATATATATCTATAAAATAGTTAGAAAAATAAACGTAAGGTTATAGTATAAGATATATATATATATACTAAGACATCTATAGATTCGAAGTTAAAATATATCGAGTACTTCGCTATATCTCTTATAACTTACGTACTATAAAAGATGTTATTTCTATTCCGGAGTACCCTTTTATAAAGGGGAACGTATTTATTATATATAAAAAAGGACCCGCCCTTAACTATCGATAATAGAGAGATAATAGAGAGAGGCTTAAGGGGTTCTATAGTACCGATAAAGGGGGTAATACTCTTAGGAGTATCCGGAAATAGGTTACTTAGGTATATATATTAGGTACCTATATCGATATATAGATCCCTTATATTTAGATCCTCTAAGATCTTACGCGCGCTAGTAGTAAAGTAAGGCGGATTAGATAGATATAATAGCGTAGCCTTATATAGATTAGGAAACTAAAAAGGATTAGCTAACTATAAATTAATTAGGGTTTTTGATATAATAGGTATACCTCGTATATATAGCTACTAAGGGGCTCTAACGTAGTACTATTAGGTATAGCTAGAGAGGCTAGGATAGGTAGTAGCCGTATTATCGGCGGTATTAGCGGCGGTACTATCTTTAGGCGCCTAGACTTTAATATAGTTATCTTCTATATCTACTTATACGCTAGCTAACGCCTAAAAGGTATAGGTAGTGTGCGTTTTATAGTAAGAGGAGGTATAATAATAATAGTATAGAATAAGAGTAGGAAGTAGATAGATTAAATAGAGAGAAAGAAAAATTAAGGGGTTATAACTATATTTCTTATAGTATAGGGGCTAAGTAGGGGTAGAGATACCGAGTAAAAGTTAGAAGTAAGTATATATATATAAAGTATAAAGGTAACTAATAGGATATATTAAGTTTATATACTAGATAATATATAATCTAATAGATTTAAGTACTAACCTATAGAATTCGAGTTCTTACGGCGTATATAACTAAACCCCTTAGTACCTACCTAATAGCTTAATTTTTATATTATTCCTAATAACTACGCTAATAATACCTACTTAAGAGCTATCTAGGTAAAGAGAGGACTATATATATATCTACTATAGATATAATATCCTCCTTAAAAGTACTACGTACTATTTCGATAAGGTTATATATATAGGAATAGGGCATTATATAGGGTATAAGTATAGTCTCTATAGGGGCTATATAGTACGGAAATATAAATAAGATAGTACTTATAATAAAATATTAACGCTAAATAGATAATAAGAGACGTATAGTTATATATTAAGTAGTACTAAGAGCTTTTAAAGAAAGAATTATTCTATCTTACGAGTTAGGATATAGAGGCCTATCGAATCGAGGATAAATAGATCTATAAAGGGCTAAATTAGGTAGAGTAGAATAGGGAGAGAGGAAGGAACTAAGAGCGGAGAAACTAAGATATTATTAAAATAATTTATATATATAAACGATATTATATCGATACTATTTAATATACTTCTAAAAGTAAAGGATATAGTAAGGATATTCCTATAGGGAAGCAATATATAATATTAGTAGTTAGTAAGACGAACTAGATAGTTAGGGATTAGATAAAGTAAAAATAGTAGTAGAAGTTAGATATAAAAAATATATTAAAAAGACGAAAAGAAAAAAAAAACTATTAACAGAGGCTAGTTTCGAACTAATAACCTTTACCTAGTAGACTAGTCCGGCGGTTACTACTAGGCTATAGGGTATAGTTATTATAACTAAGGGTAGAGATATAGGTAATAACGGAAGGTAGCTAATTTTAAAAGAAATTAACGCGCGGTCGGAAATAGATAAAAATTGGTAGAGTAGAAATAGATAACTTATAGATAGTGTATACTAAAAATAACACAAATCGGACTAAGGGGTAGGGAGAAAAGCGAAAAAAGGGTTATAAGATAGTTTTTGATAGGGCGGAAGCAAAGAGACACTTAGTATAGTTGATATATATATATACATATGTTACTTGAAACTCGGATTTTTAATAGGGTATGGCCGGCAGAACTACCCGTAAGCGGTGAGAAATATAAGCCAATGAGAACGACGAATGCAGAGATTTGGCAGAACTAAGCCAATAGGAGGGTAGGAAGCGGGAAGCGGTCGTAACAAAAACTACACACGACGATATATGTGATAGATATAAACTTAATTAGGAAATTAATAAAACTATCCTTTAGCTTTATTATTAACTTATGATATATAGTATAAGCTTTAATATATTAATTTAGGTTTATAAATATAGTTTTTAGGTAGATAATTATATCTTTAATATCTAGGTATAAGTTACTAGAATTAGAACTTATTTAAGGTATAATATATAGCTAAGCTTTTCCTTTATAATAACTCTATATATAAAGCTTATAATATATTAATAGTAGGTAATAATTAATATTCGCTTTAAGTTTCTATTAGATTATAATTTCCTAGGTTTTAAATTAGACTTCTTTACTATTACTAAGTATTAAAGCGTTAGATATCTTTATAATCTTTTAATATAAGATAGTCTCTATAATTAGTATACTAGCTTAATTCTATAAGTTTATAAGATAAAATATAAGGTTACCTTTCTTATAAACTACTAGGTCTTAATAAGTAATTATTTTATCTTACTTAAGTATAAGTAATTTAATAACGATTTTAATCTTAATCTTATTAGAGTATAAAACTATTATTTTATTTTTAAGTTCTTATACTCTTCTCTTTAGGTTCTAATATTCTTTTATAAGCTTATAAAACTATTTATAAGTTAGAATCTTCTATAGTTATTTATAAATAGAGGAGCTTTCTCTATTCTTATTATCTTTATTATATTTACTAATACTAACTAGTCTTTATAGTTTAGAGATTAGGGTATTTAGGTTATAAGTAACTATCTCTTACTTATTATTATCTTCTTTATTATATATAGTAATAGGCTATCTTCCGCGATTAGTAGGTAGGTTTCGTTTTAATCTAACTATTTTAATTAGTTAGTTATTAAGTTTAGGTTTAGGTTTAAATCTTAGCTTATCTAATACTAAGGAATAGAAAGTAGGGTAAAGCTAGACTAAGATTAATTATAATAATAATCTATATAGTTATACTACTTTATAGGAAATAAAAGTAGTACTTAGTATTATATTACTAGCTAGTTCTTTAAGTAAAAGAGTATATTTTAACGAGAATACTAAGTATAAAGAGAGAAAGAGAAAAGAAAAAGGTAATAATAAGATAGGAACCTTTATACGGTCCTATCGTATCAAGCAATCAAATAAATAATGCAAAATTCATCTAAGGCGGAAACGCCTAGTAGAATTCTAGAAACAAACATTCCTAGTCCAGATCGTTACATACTAAGTATATCTTAAGTAAATTCAGTTAATATAAACTACTAGAGGTATAATTAAGATAAGAGATAGGTATAAAGAGAGGAATCTACTCTAGAGAAGTCGGGGTCTAAGTAGCCCTCGATAGATAAAGAAGTTATATAATAGTAAAGCCCTTTAGGGGGGATTTCTAATTTTATCCTAATCCTAAGACCTACCTAAGTTTTACCTTTAAAAGCCCTTTAATCTAAAAATCCTAGATGATAGGGATATCCTCTCTAGAGAGGGGAGATAATTATAACGGATAAATATCCTTATAATATACGTATATAGATTAGGTAACTTATAAGTATTAGAAGTATTATATAGGTTCTGAGGTCGAGTCGTATAGGGTTCGTTATATGACTAATAACCGAGTATACCCGAGTACCTCCTATATAGTCTGTGACTCCCTAGGATCCTTCTTAGTTCTAGTAAGAATTAGTCTTGATATACTAGAGATAATATATGTTACTTCCCTCCTCTCATACTTAAAGCCTTACTATCTTACCCGGTTGACAGGCCTTATGCCTGATAATAGTATACCTTTACATAGAATCTATAAGTAGAATTTTACTTATAGAAAATAGTAGGTATATACTACTAACTTAAATATATATCTTCTAACTATTATAGTATGATTTAATAAGTTAATAAAAATACTATATAATATGATATATTTCGATTAAAAATTTATTCTAAGTCGTATTATATATGAATTAGTTTCTTATATACTTAGATATTTTAGTTAAATTTATAGATATTATAGATTAAAACCGCGATTTTATATAGAGTTAGTAAAATAGGTATAAATAACAGTTATTTATTATACAAATTCAGCGAGTTATACGTCCATTTTAGGTGACTTTATATAATAGTAGGCATAGTGGGTATACCCGGGATAGGTATACCTGTGGGCCTTAGGCGTTATAGATAGGCACTCGAAAATCCAAATAGCCCACTGCCTACCGTGGATAGGCGATAGGTACCTCCTTGGTGCCCATGGACGGGCAATGTCGCAGTCTAGACTAGGATATGGGACCAAAATTTTTTTAGTCCTATGGGAGTTGTCAAGGCCTATAAATAATATAGGTTATAAGGTTAAGAAATTCTACTTACTAAAAAGGCCTATAGGCGCCTACGACGCCTAAGGCCTATAGGCGCTAAGGGTAGGGCCCGTCTATAGGCGTATATATAGGGCCTATTTCCCGCTTATATAAGGCCCGTGGGCAATGCCTACCCGCCCGTCTATGGGCGATATCGTAGTCTAGAAATGGCTTCAAGACCTTTCTGGCCTAGGATGGTTTTTAGTTATTGTTGGTACGGTCTTATATAGCTTTCCTCACCATGATGACTACATGGATAGATCTAACATAAAATATCTAAACCCAAGGTTATATGAACAAAATAGTAGAGAACCCAAACAAAAATGAACTAAGACGAACAGAAAATAACCAGGTATCTGCTTGCAGAATGCATATCCAGTGTAACTACCTAATGCTCATCTACTGTTTCTTGCCCTCCTTGGAGGTCGACTGATTAGACGCAGACGTCGAACTAGACTTCCCAGTCGCGACGCCCTCCGGCGGAATGACCGGTGCCCCGGGCATTGGTGGAAGCTTCACAGGCTTGAATGTCGCCTCCTTGGAGAACTTAACGTACCCGTTGAGATAGGCATGCGCTGATGTAACCCGTTTACCGTCCTCTACGGCAGCCGATTTGGACCAAATTTGACAATGGAGTTTCTGCCATGCAGAAACTTACAAATCGCCGCTAATGGAACCATACAATACTAGAAAATTACATAGTATAGTTATACCATAGATCTATTTCTATTAACTTTTTTTGGCTTACTTGGTTTTGCCTAATAGGATACTTAATGAAAGTATGAATATACTATTATTTAATAGGTGAATATCTATATATATAAATGAAATTAAAGTAAATAAAATTAAAGCATACAAAATTGAAGCATACAAAATTGAAGTATATAAAATTGAAGTATATAAATTGAAGTATATAAAATTGAAGTATATAAATTGAAGTATATAAATTGAAGTATGAATTAAAGTATATAGAATCAAAGTAACAATATATATAAATTAAAGGAGGTGTAAAAATAAAAGTAAGATAAAATTAATATCTATAGATAAGTATAATATATATACTTTGAGAGGGCGGTAAAAAATGCGGTTAGGCATTATCTAATAAGAGAGTTATGCCCCGGTAGCATACTTAGCCGCCCGTAAGAAAGATATAATCTTATCTCTATAAGGCTTAATATCAACTGCTGGTGGTATATTGAGGTGGTACTAAGAAAGAAAGGTAAGTTTAGAATAGGTGGAATGTATTACGTTGTATATTATAAAAGGCGGAAACTCTAGCGGTGAATCTTATATATGTATTGACAGAAATCTGATAGTACGAAATGTATGGTATGAAATGACAGGTGTAAAATTCTCTCTCTAACTAAAATGACAAAAAAATCCCCTATTTATGCAATCCATGTGGGATCCAGAACTGACTAATCTCGTACTTTTGTTATGGGATAGCCGAGTCACCGAGGTCACATGTGGTTTACACCATGTATGGTAACCTGGTATTTCGACATATATTAATAAGCATTGTCAAATTTGGTCCAAATCGGCTGCCGTAGTCCTCATCCAGAAGAACCACGGATCCATGGTATGGGTCGTCGCGGTTGAGCGTGGGGTGAGGGTTCCCGCTATTCACGTAAGCTGAACTCGTACTTCAATCCAAGGGATACAAAAGTGTCTTACATTACCTGCGCGCTGACAACGCGAGCCCTCAGTCCGGGGACTTCATCGATGGATTGCTCGATTTGCTGGATCAACCAGCTGACGTCGATGGTTGTTCCGTGGAGGGTCCAGTTGAGCTGCTTTAACTGTCTGGCGGTGCTTGAGAATGCTCGTACGGCCATTGTTGTTGACGTTTGTAATTGTAGATATATACAATACGGGTAGAGGGTGAATCTTTTGTGATGGTTGTCTTGGAGTTTTCAATCCGATGAGTCTGTGTCGATACTGATGAGCTGAGGTATAAATATCTCTCATGTACCTTCATCAGGAGCTAAATCAACTAGTGCGTAATGCACACTGGCTGTCTTCCGTCGTGGATTACACAGAGCTCTTCCGAATCCATAGGCAGAGAAGCCACGAAACAGCATAGGGCGTATCGCGCTCCCGCAACATCTTTGGAACTAAGGCACAGGTTCTTCTAATTACGGTTGTTCTTGCGTATCTACCAACACCCCCTTGACCTACTACATCGATTGCATTACCGCCTTCCCCGCCCGTCCATCTCCATAGTTTTCAGGTTTCAGCGGTCCGGTAAAAGTCGATGACGATAAAACATAATTCAGGCTCTACATGGCTATAGTCGAGACTCAGCTAGAGTCTGAAACAGTTTGTGTTGCAAGCGGGCGCTTACTCCTTGGTGCTAGATGAGTTTCCACCAAGGCGCCAAAGTCGGGGCAGTGCCTGACTGACCACCGGTATCCACCAGTGGCAATGCAAGTAATTATTGGCCACCTACGCACCGTTGGAATGTTCAGAAGTAGGAGAGACGATCTTGAGTATCGCCAATTTGTGAATCGTGACCGGAGCCATTCCGACATGCTATTGTTGTTCGGCGTCACGGTCAAAGTCGTACAAGGATGACGCAGGTATTCCGACTGGTTTATTGAAATTTTTCGTTTTTAACTATTTTTCACAAACGTCTTGCCCTCTCTACGCAGCATAGCCGTGGCCTTTGGCAAGGTATGACTGTCTACCGGGCACTCAGCTCGGGTAGACTTACAAAAAGGCCGGGTAGACTTGTAACTGCATGATTATATAATATAACGATCTCGGGTATCTTATAACTGACGTATACCTAAAACTCTTTTATTATATAATAATATTAGAGTCTAACCTTAGGAAGATTCTATCCGATTTTTCTTTACTATCTTATCTACTATTATTAAATATCTTTATTATCTATAATAGTATCAATACTATTATAATAGGATAATTATCCTCCTAAAAATCCTCCTCCGGATCTACCGGAAGATATATAAGTGATTCGTAGAGCTATTACCTACTCTCCTACCTAAATAGCTTTTAAACTAATTAATCGATTACTATTTATTAGTCTACCTATAAGTTATATATTATACTACGTATATACTTAATATATACTTACTTTATTTTTAAATAGCCTAGAAACCTAGACCTAGATAGGTATTCTATAGATAAATCTAAAGCCTTAGAAGAGGATAATAACTATAATTAAAATAATAACGATAGTAATCCTTATATTTTATAATAGTATCTAGATAGAATCACTATTAATAGTAGTAGTAAATTAAGTATAGTTACTTATAAAGTCTAAGAATATCTTCTCTTTCTAGACTATCCTAATACTAATCCTTAAGGTATTCTATATATTATCTATATAGAGAAAAATCTATTATAGGATTAGGAAGTAATATTAGTAATAATTAATAAAGTCTTTACTAAGATTATATCTATAGTATATCTTATATATACTTAGTATATATAATATCTAATTATAATATCTTTAGTACTAATTCTTAATCGATAGCTTAAAGACTATAATAAGGCTAATCTATATAAATTTTCTTAAAAAAGGACCTAAAGACTTAGAATCTAAAGTATACTATTAGGCTTATTTATACTTTAGGCTTTAATATTACTACTAAATTAGTCTAACTCTTATTTTACTATTATTAAGATATAACTAGGTATAACTAATAATCTTCTATAAGCTTTAAGCCTAGGTTATAAAGCCTTACTATAGCTCTAATATAGTTAAAAAGGTTAGATAATATATAATTATATAAGCTTATACTATCTTATAGCTATATATATATTTAATATATCCTAACCCTATATTTATTTTAGGTATTACTATAGCTTTATAAAGTTATAGAATAAGTATAATATACTATATCTATAGAATAAAAGATATATATATATAGGAACTAAACCTACTATATAATAGATAGACTAAGTATATACTATCTACTATAATTATATATTATATAATATACTAATAGCTTAAGAATTTTTTATTAGTTACCCTTTTACTATTAATAATAGATATTAATACTTTTCTTAAAATATTCCTATTAGTACCTATTAATATAATCTTAATTTATTATTAGTTCTCTATATAAGAAATAGTTAATATTAGAAGGAGACTAAAGAAAATAATTATTATTACCTCTAATAATAAATAGGAAAGATAGATAGTTATAGTATATATTCTATTATTTATAACTTATATTTAATATATACTAACTATATACTAGATAATATCTATATTAATAGTATAGATAGACCTATTAATACTAAGTATATAGTTAGAATTAACCTATATATTCTACTTTTATAGGCTTAATTTTTATTTTATTTTATTATTTCTTAGAGCTCTTATTCTTACTTCCTACCTTTACTAATAAAGCTACTAACTATAATTACTAAAGAGATAATTTAAATACTTAAAAGATAGGATCCCTTTAGTCTAACTATATATAAGTATAACTTACTTCTATATATAAGTTTTATATATACTAAGTATATATATAGGAAAATTTATATAATTACCTAATTTTACGGAAATCTTCCGTTTAGATAGTAAGGCTATAGCTATTAGAGTTATATATATACTTAATATTATAGATTAAATTAGTACCTTAATTCTAAAGTAATAATTCTTTCTCTACCTAACTAAGATATATCTAAGTAGTATTATTTATAAGTTCTATTTTAATAAAGTAAAGAATACTAAGGATTAGTTTATCTATAAAGTCTATATAATAGATAAGGAGAAGAAATATTTTATAATTATATACTTTATATATATATAGGCTAAACGCTTTATATCTACGTAGTATATTAAGATAGACCTTACTTTTAAGATAATTAATAGAAAGACTATAGTTTTCTTACTTATTAGAACGCTTTAAAAGGTAAATAGTAAGTAGTTTCTTTAAAGTATCTATAACTCCTACTAATACTTTTAGTAATTTATACCTATACCTAGGTTTTTATTAATATCGAAATATATATAATATATAAGCTTCTTTTTAATAAGCTCTTTATACTTCTTAGAGATATTAGATAATAGCCTATCTATTAGGCTTATTAATTAAGCGTTAGTAATAACTATATAGAAGGTATTTAGATAATAAAGACCCTCCTATAAATAGGTCTTTATTTAATTAATCAGAGTAAAAGGAGTATTATACGATACAAATACTACTACGAAGTATTGACACTAGTACTACATATATTCAAACTGAACTCTAAGCCTTCTAACATTACTCCGAGTTCTACTAGTATAGTTATACGCGGGTAAGCGAGGTCATATAACTCTCTACCTCCGGTCTCTCAGTAGTATAGTTCTATATACCGGGTCCTACGACCCTTCTAGTAAGACGTCGTAACATTACCTCCCTTCTTTAATATATGTCGCCCTTAGTATACTCCTTAGTCTCTTACCGGTATCTTACTTCTCGCTTTATAGTATCTCGCTTTATATAGTAGCTTTTTCGAGTCCTTTAACACTTTAACCGGGTCTTCTTTATCTTATACGAAGGTTTTCGAGGTCTTTCCGAAGGTTTTTAAAGGTAGCGTACCCCTCTTCTCTTAGGGGTATACCCTTATAATCCCTTTCTCGTTATATCTTTTAATAGAGGTACTACTAACTAGGTTATAGTAGCTATACCTATTACCCCTACTAAGGTATAGTATATACGGTATATTAATTCCGTTAGTAGTATCCCTAATAGCGTTTATTAAAGCTCTA